>CAWWDY010001943.1:0-25377 GCA_963942605.1 Poecilus cupreus
TTGATTTCACCAACATTAGCCATTATTCACGACAGAAACATGAATATGACAGTTTAAATACTTGAAAACAGCATTTTGTATGTTTTTGCAAGCTGAAAACAGCTATTTTATCTTGATTTTGCAAACATAAGCCATTACACACGACATATATATAAATATGACAGTTTGTATACTTAAAAACTTTCTTTTGTATGCTTTTGCATGCTTAAAACAGCAATTTTATCTTGATTTCACCAACATTAGCCATTATACACGACAGCAACATGAATATGACAGTTTAAATATTTGAAAACAGCATTTTGTATGTTTTTGCAAGCTGAAAACAGCTATTTTATCTTGATTTTGCAAACATAAGCCATTACACACGACATATACATGAATATGACAGTTTGTATACTTAAAAACGGTGTTTTGTATGCTTTTGCATGCTTGAAACTGTAATTTTATCTTGATTTCACCAACATTAGCCATTATACACGACAGAAACATAAATATGACAGTTTAAATACTTGAATACAGCATTTTGTATGTTTTTGCAAGCTGAAAACAGCTATTTTATCTTGATTTTGCAAACATAAGCCATTACACACGACATATACATGAATATGACAGTTTGTATACTTAAAAACGGTGTTTTGCATGCTTTTGCATGCTTAAAACAGCAATTTTATCTTAATTTTACCAACATTAGCCATTATACATGACAGAAACATGAATATGACAGTTTAAATACTTGAAACAGCATTTTGTATGTTTTTGCAAGCTGAAAACAGCTATTTTATCTTGATTTTGCAAACTTAAGCCATTACACACGACATATACATGAATATGACTTTGTACACTTAAAAACGGTGTTTTTTATGCTTTTGCACGCTTAAAACTGCAATTTTATCTTTATTTCCCCAACATTAGCCATTATACACGACAGAACATGAATATGACAGTTTAAATACTTGATAACAGCATTTTGTATGTTTTTGCGAGCTGAAAACAGCTATTTTATCTTGATTTTGCAAACATAATCCATTACACACGACATATTCATGAATATGACAGTTTGTGTTGTATGCTTTTGCATGCTTAAAACAGCAATTTTATCTTGATTTCACCAACATTAGCCATTATACACGACAGAAAAATGAATATGACAGTTTAAATACTTGAAAACAGCATTTTGTATGTTTTTGCAAGCTGAAAACAGCTATTTTATCTTGATTTTGCAAACATAAGCCATTACACACGACATATACATGAATATGATATTTTAAATACTTAAAAACGGTGTTTTGTAAGCTTTTGCATGCTTAAAACAGCAATTTTATCTTGATTTCACCAACATTAGCCATTATGCACGACAGAAACATGTATATGACAGTTTAAATACTTGAAAACAGCATTTTGTATGTTTTTGCAAGCTGAAAACAGCTATTTTATCTTGATTTTGCAAACATAAGCCATTACATACGACATATACAAGAATATGACAGTTTGTATACTTAAAAACGGTGTTTTGTATGCTTTTGCATGCTTAAAACAGCAATTTTATATTGATTTCACCAACATTAGCCATTATACATGACAGAAACATGAATATGACAGTTTAAATACTTGAAAACAGCATTTTGTATGTTTTTGCAAGCTAAAAACAGCTATTTTATCTTGATTTTGCAAATATAAGCCATTACACACGACATATACATGAATATGACAGTTTGTAAACTTAAAAACGGTGTTTTGTATGCTTTTGCATGCTTAAAACAGCAATTTTATCTTGATTCCACCAACATTAGCAATTATACACGACAGAAACATGAATATGACAATTTAAATACTTGAAAACAGCATTTTGTATGTTTTGCAAGCTGAAAACAGCTATTTTATCTTGATTTTGCAAACATTAGCCATTACACACGACATATACATGAATATGACAGTTTGTATACTTAAAAACGGTGTTTTGTATGATTTTGCATGCTTAAAACTGCAATTTTATCTTGATTTCACCAACATTAGCCATTATACACGACAGAAACATGAATATGACAATTTAAATACTTGAAAACAGCATTTTGTATGTTTTTGCAAGCTGAAAACAGCTATTTTATCTTGATTTTGCAAACATAAGCCATTACACACGACATATACATGAATATGACAGTTTGTATACTTAAAAACGGTGTTTTGTATGCTTTTGCATGCTTAAAACAGCAATTTTATCTTGATTTCACCAACATTAGCCATTATACACGACAGAACATGAATATGACAGTTTAAATACTTGAAAACAGCATTTTGTATGTTTTTGCAAGCTGAAAACAGCTATTTTATCTTGATTTTGCAAACATAATCCATTACACACGACATATTCATGAATATGACAGTTTGTGTTGTATGCTTTTGCATGCTTAAAACAGCAATTTTATCTTGATTTCACCAACATTAGCCATTATACAAGACAGAAACATGAATATGACAGTTTAAATACTTGAAAACAGCATTTTGTATGTTTTTGCAAGCTGAAAACAGCTATTTTATCTTGATTTTGCAAACATAAGCCATTACATACGACATATACAAGAATATGACAGTTTGTATACTTAAAAACGGTGTTTTGTATGCTTTTGCATGCTTAAAATAGCAATTTTATATTGATTTCACCAACATTAGCCATTATACATGACAGAAACATGAATATGACAGTTTAAATACGTGAAAACAGCATTTTGTATGTTTTTGTAAGCTAAAAACAGCTATTTTATCTTGATTTTGCAAATATAAGCCATTACACACGACATATACATAAATATGACAGTTTGTAAACTTAAAAACGGTGTTTTGTATGCTTTTGCATGCTTAAAACAGCAATTTTATCTTGATTTCACCAACATTAGCAATTATACACGACAGAAACATGAATATGACAATTTAAATACTTGAAAACAGCATTTTGTATGTTTTGCAAGCTGAAAACAGCTATTTTATCTTGATTTTGCAAACATTAGCCATTACACACGACATATACATGAATATGACAGTTTGTATACTTAAAAACGGTGTTTTGTATGATTTTGCATGCTTAAAACTGCAATTTTATCTTGATTTCACCAACATTAGCCATTATACACGACAGAAACATGAATATGACTGTTTAAATACTTGAAAATAGCATTTTGTATGTTTTTGCAAGCTGAAAACAGCTATTTTATCTTGATTTTGCAAACATAAGTCATTACACACGACATATACATGAATATGACAGTTTGTATACTTTAAAACGGTGTTTTGTATGCTTTTGCATGCTTGAAACTGCAATTTTATCTTGATTTCACCAACATTAGCCATTATACACGACAGAAACATTAATATGATAGTTTAAATACTTGAAAACAGCATTTTGTATGTTTTTGCAAGCTGAAAACAGCTATTTTATCTTGATTTTGCAAACACAAGCCATTATACACGACATATACATGAATATGACAGTTTGTATACATAAAAACGGTGTTCTGTATGCTTTTGCATGTTTAAAACTGCAATTTTATCTTGATTTCACCAACATTAGCCATTATACACGACAGAAACATGAATGTGACACATTAAATACTCTGAAACAGCATTTTGTATGTTTTTGCAAGCTGAAAACAGCTATTTTATCTTGATTTTGCAAACATAGTAAATTACACACGACATATACATGAATATGACAGTTATTATACTTAAAAACGGTGTTTCGTATGCTTTTGCATGCTTATAACTGCATTTTTATCTTGATTTCACCAACATTAGCCATTATTCACGACAGAAACATGAATATGACAGTTTAAATACTTGAAAACAGCATTTTGTATGTTTTTGCAAGCTGAAAACAGCTATTTTATCTTGATTTTGCAAACACAAGCCATTATACACGACATATACATGAATATGACAGTTTGTATACATAAAAACGGTGTTCTGTATGCTTTTGCATGTTTAAAACTGCAATTTTATCTTGATTTCACCAACATTAGCCATTATACACGACAGAAACATGAATGTGACACATTAAATACTGTAAAACAGCATTTTGTATGTTTTTGCAAGCTGAAAACAGCTATTTTATCTTGATTTTGCAAACATAGTAAATTACACACGACATATACATAAATATGACAGTTATTATACTTAAAAACGGTGTTTCGTATGCTTTTGCATGCTTAAAACTGCAATTTTATCTTGATTTCACCAACATTAGCCATTATACACGACAGAAACATGAATATGACAGTTTAAATACTAAAAACAGCATTTTGTATGTTTTTGCAAGCTGAAAACAGCTATTTTATCTTGATTTTGCAAACATAAGCCATTACACACGACATATACATGAATATGACAGTTTGTATACTTAAAAACGGTGTATTGTATGCTTAAAACTGCAAATTTATCTTGATTTCACAAACATTAGCCATTATACACGACAGAAACATGAATATGACAGTTTAAATACTTGAAAACAGCATTTTGTATGTTTTTGCAAATTGAAAACCGCTATTTTATTTTGATTTAGTAAACATAAGACATTACACACGACATATACATGAATATGATAGTTTAAATACTTGAAAACAGCATTTTGTATGTTTTTGCAAGCTGAAAACAGCTATTTTATCTTGATTTTGCAAACATAAGCCATTACACACGACATATACATGAATATGACAGTTTGTATACTTAAAAACGGTGTTTTGTATGCTTTTGCATGCTTAAAACAGCAATTTTATCTTGATTTCACCAACATTAGCCATTATACACGACAGAAACATGAATATGTCAGTTTAAATACTTGAAAACAGCATTTTGTATGTTTTTGCAAGCTGAAAACAGCTATTTTATCTTGATTTTGCAAACACAAGCCATTATACACGACATATACATGAATATGACAGTTTGTATACATAAAAACGGTGTTCTGTATGCTTTTGCATGTTTAAAACTGCAATTTTATCTTGATTTCACCAACATTAGCCATTATACACGACAGAAACATGAATGTGACACATTAAATACTCTAAAACAGCATTTTGTATGTTTTTGCAAGCTGAAAACAGCTATTTTATCTTGATTTTGCAAACATAGTAAATTACACACGACATATACATGAATATGACAGTTATTATACTTAAAAACGGTGTTTCGTATGCTTTTGCATGCTTAAAACTGCATTTTTATCTTGATTTCACCAAAATTAGCCATTATACACGACAGAAACATGAATATGACAGTTTAAATACTTGAAAACAGCATTTTGTATGTTTTTGCAAGCTGAAAACAGCTATTTTATCTTGATTTTGCAAACATAAGCCAATACACATGACATATACATGAATATGACAGTTTGTATACTTAAAAACGGTGTTTTGTATGATTTTGCATGCTTAAAACTGCAATTTTATCTTGATTTCTCCAACATTAGCCATAATACACGACAGAAACATGAACATGACAGATTAAATACTTGAAAACAGCATTTTGTATGTTTTTGCAAGCTGAATAAAGCTATTTTATCTTGATTTTGCAAACATAAGCCATTACACACGACATATACATGAAAATGACAGTTTGTATACTTAAAAACGGTGTTTTTTTATGATTTTGCATGCTTACAACAGCAATTTTATCTTGATTTCACCAACATTAGCCAATATACACGACGGAAACATGAATATGACAGTTTAAATACTTGAAAACAGCATTTTGCATGTTTTTTCAAGCTGAAAACAGCTATTTCATCTTGATTTTGCGAACATAAGCCACTACACACGACATATACATGAATATGACAGTTTGTATACTTAAAAACGGTGTTTTGTATGATTTTGCATGCTTAAAACTGCAATTTTATCTTGATTTCTCCAACATTAGCCATTATACACGACAGAAACATGAATATGACTGTTTAAATACTTGAAAACAGCATTTTGTATGTTTTTGCAAGCTGAAAACAGCTATTTTATCTTGATTTTGCAAACATAAGTCATTACACACGACATATACATGAATATGACAGTTTGTATACTTAAAAACGGTGTTTTGTATGCTTTTGCATGTTTAAAACTGCAATTATATCTTGATTTTACCAACATTAGCCATTATACACGACAGAAACATGAATATGACAGTTTAAATACTTGAAAACAGCATTT
Organism: Poecilus cupreus; assembly: GCA_963942605.1. Classification (NCBI taxonomy): domain Eukaryota; kingdom Metazoa; phylum Arthropoda; class Insecta; order Coleoptera; family Carabidae; genus Poecilus; species Poecilus cupreus. The sequence goes on from CAWWDY010001943.1 coordinate 6,186, forward strand.
TGTATGTTTTTGCAAGCTGAAAACAGCTATTTTATCTTAACTTTGCAAACATAAGCCATTACACACGACATATACATGAATATGACAGTTTGTATACATAAAAACGGTGTTGTGTATGCTTTTGCATGTTTAAAACTGCAATTTTATCTTGATTTCACCAACATTAGCCATTATACACGACAGAAACATGAATGTGACACATTAAATACTCTAAAACAGCATTTTGTATGTTTTTGCAAGCTGAAAACAGCTATTTTATCTTGATTTTGCAAACATAGTAAATTACACACGACATATACATAAATATGACAGTTATTATACTTAAAAACGGTGTTTCGTATGCTTTTGCATGCTTAAAACTGCAATTTTATCTTGATTTCACCAACATTAGCCATTATACACGACAGAAACATGAATATGACAGTTTAAATACTTAAAAACAGCATTTTGTATGTTTTTGCAAGCTGAAAACAGCTATTTTATCTTGATTTTGCAAACATAAGCCATTACACACGACATATACATGAATATGACAGTTTGTATACTTAAAAACGGTGTATTGTATGCTTAAAACTGCAAATTTATCTTGATTTCACAAACATTAGCCATTATACACGACAGAAACATGAATATGACAGTTTAAATACTTGAAAACAGCATTTTGTATGTTTTTGCAAATTGAAAACAGCTATTTTATTTTGATTTAGTAAACATAAGACATTACACACGACATATACATGAATATGATAGTTTAAATACTTGAAAACAGCATTTTGTATGTTTTTGCAAGCTGAAAACAGCTATTTTATCTTGATTTTGCAAACATAAGCCATTACACACGACATATACATGAATATGACAGTTTGTATACTTAAAAACGGTGTTTTGTATGCTTTTGCATGCTTAAAACAGCAATTTTATCTTGATTTCACCAACATTAGCCATTATACACGACAGAACATGAAAATGACAGTTTAAATACTTGAAAACAGTATTTTGTATGTTTTTGCAAGCTGAAAACAGCTTTTTTATCTTGATTTTGCAAACATAAGCCATTACACACGACATATACATGAATATGACAGTTTGTATACTTAAAAACGGTGTTTTGTATGCTTTTGCATGCTTAAAACAGCAATTTTATATTGATTTCACCAACATTAGCCATTATACATGACAGAAACATGAATATGACAGTTTAAATAGTTGAAAACAGCATTTTGTATGTTTTTGCAAGCTGAAAACAGCTATTTTATCTTGATTTTGCAAACATAAGCCATAACACACGACATATACATGAATATGACAGTTTGTATACTTTAAAACGGTGTTTTGTATGCTTTTGCATGCTTGAAACTGCAATTTTATCTTGATTTCACTAACATTAGCCATTATACACGACAGAAACATGAATATGTCAGTTTAAATACTTGAAAACAGCATTTTGTATGTTTTTGCAAGCTGAAAACAGCTATTTTATCTTGATTTTGCAAACACAAGCCATTATACACGACATATACATGAACATGACAGTTTGTATACATAAAAACGGTGTTCTGTATGCTTTTGCATGTTTAAAACTGCAATTTTATCTTGATTTCACCAACATTAGCCATTATACACGACAGAAACATAAATGTGACACATTAAATACTCTAAAACAGCATTTTGTATGTTTTTGCAAGCTGAAAACAGCTATTTTATCTTGATTTTGCAAACATAGTAAATTACACACGACATATACATGAATATGACAGTTATTATACTTAAAAACGGTGTTTCGTATGCTTTTGCATGCTTAAAACTGCATTTTTATCTTGATTTCACCAACATTAGCCATTATACACGACAGAAACATGAATATGACAGTTTAAATACTTGAAAACAGCATTTTGTATGTTTTTGCAAGCTGAAAACAGCTATTTTATCTTGATTTTGCAAACATAAGCCAATACACATGACATATACATGAATATGACAGTTTGTATACTTAAAAACGGTGTTTTGTATGCTTTTGCATGCTTAGAACAGCAATTTTATCTTGATTTCACCAACATTGGCCATTATACACGACAGAAACATGAACATGACAGATTAAATACTTGAAAACAGCATTTTGTATGTTTTTGCAAGCTGAAAAAAGCTATTTTATCTTGATTTTGCAAACATAAGCCATTACACACGACATATACATGAAAATGACAGTTTGTATACTTAAAAACGGTGTTTTTTTATGATTTTGCATGCTTACAACAGCAATTTTATCTTGATTTCACCAACATTAGCCAATATACACGACGGAAACATGAATATGACAGTTTAAATACTTGAAAACAGCATTTTGCATGTTTTTTCAAGCTGAAAACAGCTATTTCATCTTGATTTTGCAAACATAAGCCACTACACACGACATATACATGAATATGACAGTTTGTATACTTAAAAACGGGGTTTTGTATGATTTTGCATGCTTAAAACTGCAATTTTATCTTGATTTCTCCAACATTAGCCATTATACACGACAGAAACATGAATATGACTGTTTAAATACTTGAAAACAGCATTTTGTATGTTTTTGCAAGCTGAAAACAGCTATTTTATCTTGATTTTGCAAACATAAGTCATTACACACGACATATACATGAATATGACAGTTTGTATACTTAAAAACGGTGTTTTGTATGCTTTTGCATGTTTAAAACTGCAATTATATCTTGATTTCACCAACATTAGCCATTATACACGACAGAAACATGAATATGATAGTTTAATTACTTGAAAACAGCATTTTGTATGTTTTTGCAAACTGAAAACAGCTATTTTATCTTAATTTTGCAAACATAAGCCATTACACACGACATATACATGAATATGACAGTTTGTATACTTAAAAACGGTGTTTTGTATGCTTTTGCATGATTAAAACTGCAATTTTATTTTGATTTAACCAACATTAGCCATTATACACGACAGAAACATGAATATGACAGTTTAAATACTTGAAAACAGCATTTTGTATGTTTTTGTAAGCTGAAAACAGCTATTTTATCTTGATTTTGCAAACACAAGCCATTATACACGACATATACATGAATATGACAGTTTGTATACATAAAAACGGTGTTCTGTATGCTTTTGCATGTTTAAAACTGCAATTTTATCTTGATTTCACCAACATTAGCCATTATACACGACAGAAACATGAATGTGACACGTTAAATACTCTAAAACAGCATTTTGTATGTTTTTGCAAGCTGAAAACAGCTATTTTATCTTGATTTTGCAAACATAGTAAATTACACACGACATATACATAAATATGACAGTTATTATACTTAAAAACGGTGTTTCGTATGCTTTTGCATGCTTAAAACTGCAATTTTATCTTGATTTCACCAACATTAGCCATTATACACGACAGAAACATGAATATGACAGTTTAAATACTTGAAAACAGCATTTTGTATGTTTTTGCAAGCTGAAAACAGCTATTTTATCTTGATTTTGCAAACATAAGCCATTACACACGACATATACATGAATATGATAGTTTGTATACTTAAAAACGGTGTATTGTATGCTTAAAACTGCAAATTTATCTTGATTTCACAAACATTAGCCATTATACACGACAGAAACATGAATATGACAGTTTAAATACTTGAAAACAGCATTTTGTATGTTTTTGCAAATTGAAAACAGCTATTTTATTTTGATTTATTAAACATAAGACATTACACACGACATATACAAGTAATATAGGGACACCTCCCTCTATTTCATAAATAAAGTAGTTATTGCATCATCTTTAAAGTCCTTAGTAAGCAACTCATATTTCAGAAATATGTGAAACTAAGATAATCGTTGTATGAGAGAAGAGCATCCTGCAGATGCTCAGAATTGTCACTCTGTTTGTAACCATCGTTCTGTTCACATCTATTTTGCTTAAATAAAGTTTTTAAAAATAACTTTGAGCGTTCAACAATTATAAGTGGCGCAGTCGGATCGGATTTAGCGAAAGGTTTCGAGTTCGGAAACAAGAAAATTGTTCAATCCGTTTTTAACGCGAAATCGTCAGTTTCAACTGTTAGTTCGCTACAACCTATTTAACAAAAGACAATTCAACGCTCTAAGCAAAGAGTGACAAACGACTTCGAAACATCATCTACGGCGAAGAACGTCGCGATAGTTGTTCCGGCAGCAGAGTCACCAACTCTTTTGAGAAGCCTGCGAGACATCACCTACGGCGAAGGCGTCGCGGTAGCTGTCCCAGCAACAGAGGCCATCAACTTCAGAAGAGCCCACGAGCCATCACCTACGACGAAGGCGTCCGGTAGTTGGACTCAACACCAGCAGCAGTACAAGCAACTACGTCGAAAGAAAATCGAAGATATGTTAAGACTTGTATTACTACTGTAAGTTAATTTAAATATTTATTCATTTTTATTGCTAAATAGCAAATTTTATTTAAAAGTTTTAAAACTTAAAATTTTTTTTTAATTATATTATTTTTAAAATTAATATAGTAGAGTATATAAAAATGGCACCGCCAAACCCACCTATACTACCCGCTACACTCTCTACAATCCCTAAAATCCCAAATGAAATAAAAGATCTCCTTGACGTCATCCCTGAATATGACGGCAGTACAGGCACTTTGCCTCATTTTGTAAGTGTTTGCGACGAAATCGTCGAAATCATTGATAACATAACACTATCAAATATAATTAAACGAGTTATTTTACACACTATTAGAAAGAAAATTGTTCGAGACGCGAATGTAAAAATTGCTACTAAAACATACACAGATTGGGCAAGTTTAAAAAGTTTACTCGCTGAAGAATACGGCGATAAAAGAAATGAAGTACATTTCCTAACTGAATTATCACATTACGAACAAAAATCTAATGAAGACATCTTTTCTTACTTTGCGAAATACGAAGACATATTTAATAGACTTATGGGCCTATTAAAATTAAATTTTGGAACTGGCTATGAAAATGTAGAAATCTTCATGTCCTCAAATGCAGCTCATAATTTTATTATAAATTGTAAAGAGCCATATAGAAGCCAGCTAGCCGCTAGAAACCCCAGAAATTTATGTGACGTACAAAATTTAATTAAAAATGATTTTCAATATATTCATACGCACATTAATAAGCAAAATTCATTTAAACAGAAAATTTCTGCACCAACACCCGTATATAAACACCACACTCAACAAAACCAATTCCAACAAAATCAAAATCAACATCGATCCCCTATGATCCGATACACACAACCCCAAAACTTTCCAAGACAACCTTTCCATGTTCAACCTAGACAATATTACCCACAACCTATGTCTATCAGTACGAAAACATTCAAACCACAATTGAAAAGACAACGACAAGATTTACAAATGTTAGAAACTCATGTCGAACCTGATTTAGAGATACAAAATCAAAACGAATATTTTGAACCAGAACAAATTGATCAAAATCAATTTGTTACCGACGATGAATTCATAAAAGAAACAGAAAACGAAAATTTTCCCATACTCGCCCCACAAGAATTGAATCCTTAACAAATAATTTCAGTAAATTACCTTTTATAAAGATTTCAAATTTTAAAGTCCTTTTAGATACTGGTTCCACGCAAAATTATATTCACCCTAAAATACTTAAACCAAACACTCCTAAATTTCCTGAAAATTTTACTATTTACACTTGCAACGGAGTATCATCCGGTTCTGAATTCACATTTTTCAAATTTAAAGATTTTAATGTTAAAAGTTATATATTCGAATTCCATACAGATTTTGATGTTTTAATAGGATTGCCAGGTATAGAGTTATTAAAAACTAAATTTAATTTCGAGAAAGGAGAAGTGACATTTTTAAATAAATTTAAATTTAAATTTCAATATTTAAATCAAACAAATAATACTAATCTTAATATGGAAATAAAAAATCAAGAAATTCGCGATGACCACCTAACTGATAATGAAAAACATTCATTATTTAATACATTGAATAAATATAGAGATTTAATATTACGCGAAAACGAGAAATTGACATTTACAAGCAAAATAAAACACCATATTAATACAACAGATAATATCCCGACTCATGCGAAACAGTATAAATATCCCGACATTTATAAGCAAGAAGTTCAATCTCAAATAGAAAAAATGCTACAAGACGACATCATCCAGCATTCATATTCACCTTGGTCCTCACCCATATGGGTAGTCCCAAAAAAATCAGACGCATCAGGCAAGAAAAAATTTAGAGTTGTAATAGATTATAGAAAGTTAAATGAAAAAACCGTGGATGACAAATTCCCAATTCCTGATATAACTGATATCCTCGATAAATTAGGTAAATCTAATTATTTTACCACTATAGATCTAACCTCAGGATTCCACCAAATAGAAGTCCATACAGATGATATCCCCAAAACAGCATTCTCTACAAATTTTGGACATTACGAATTCAAACGAATGCCTTTCGGTCTCAAAAACGCCCCCTCAACTTTTCAAAGACTCATGAATTTTGTTTTAAAGGATTTAATCAATAAAATTTGTTTCGTATATCTTGACGATATAATAATATTAGGTACATCCCTTCAGGAACACCTAGAAAATATAAGTAAAGTATTCCAAAAACTACGTGAAGCCAATTTAAAAATTCAATTGGATAAATGCGAATTCCTTCGCAAAGAAGTTGCTTATTTAGGCCATGTAATAACTACAGAAGGAGTCAAACCAAACCCAGATAAAATTAAAGCAATCAAAAATTTTTCTATCCCAAAAACAATTAAAGAAATAAAATCATTTTTAGGTTTAATTGGTTATTATAGACGCTTCATCGATAATTTTTCCAAAATTACAAAACCATTAACCAACTGTCTGAAAAAGAATAGTAAAATCGATATAAATAATAAAGAATATAAAGACTGTTTTGAGAAATGTAAAACCCTCCTGTCCAATAACCCCATTTTACAATATCCTGACTTCTCCAAAGATTTTATTCTTACAACAGACGCCAGTAATTACGCCATCGGCGCTGTCCTCTCCCAAAAAGACAAAACTAACAAAGACCTACCTATTGCTTACATATCACGAACATTGAACAACCATGAAGTAAACTACAGCACGGTAGAAAAAGAACTCTTAGCTATCGTATGGGCTACTAAACAATTCCGCCCATATCTTTTAGGCCGTAATTTTAAAATCATAACCGACCACCGTCCTCTTGTTTGGCTAAACTCTCTTAAAGAACCGAATCAAAAATTAATACGTTGGCGACTTAAATTAGAAGAGTTTAATTACACAATTGAATACAAAAAAGGCCGTCAAAATTTTGTAGCCGATGCACTCTCTCGTATAAAACCCCAATTTGAAATTCGCTATCATAATGCTGATATTTTTAAATCAAAAAACCCATTAGTACACTGTATATCAAAAGATAAAGCTATGTTAAAAGGCTTTGCAGAGCAAGTTAAAATAAGATATCCATCTGATAACTTATTTAATTTAGATAATAAAATTTTAATACAAAAGGAACCAAGATTAATATTACATCTTGTAACAAAGAATTTATATTAAGAAAAACCCACTATTCAAACTATTAAAAAATGTTTAGAAAAATTGTTAGAATATTGTATTCAAAATGATATAACTGAAATAGACATGCCTCGTATTTGCTCAGGTCTTGATAAAAAATCGTGGAATAAAATTGAAAATTTGATAAAAGAAATATTTGAAAACACTGTAATAATCTTCAACATTTATAATAAACCAAAAGAGCACGAATTAAACCTGAACACGGACACTGATAACAGCTCTATCATAGTTGAAACCGGATCCGAGAACGAATCCACAGACACGGCTCACTCAGATGACGAATACCCAGTGAATGGCCTGACATACCTAGACTCATGTGTCAACACGTGCAAGAATCAGATTATAGTTAAAGAAACTACTGGAAAAAATGACATTAAAATAAATAAACTTTTTGATAATAAAATTCAACGGATTTACCTTTACGTGAACAAAATTAATAATAACCAAACTATAATGAATTTTATAAAAAATTATCTTCAACCAGGAATAACTTATTATTGCATAATTCCAGAAAATTTAAAATTAAACTTTAATGCAGTACTCCAAACATATTTTTGTTCTGGAAGTTATAAATTAGTGTCTTGTAAAACAATAGCCAATGACGTAGAAAATAAAGATGACCAACAACTAACGATACAAAACTATCATGAAGGCAAAACTAATCATAGAGGAATAACTGAAACATACAATAAATTAAAACTATCTTATTATTGGCCTAACATGGTAAAAGACATTCAAAACTACATTAATAAATGCAACGTATGCTTGACAACTAAATACGAACGGAATCCTATACAAATCCCGAATATATTGACTCCCACAGCAGAAAAACCTTTTGAAAAATTACATATAGACTTATTATCACTTGAACAAACTAAAATTTTAACAATAGTAGACTCATTCTCGAAATTCGCTATCGCCTATGTCGTTAAAGATAAAAACGCCATTACAATCCTGAATAAATTAGTTAAATATTTTGCACACTTTGTTATACCTAAAGAAATCATTTAAGATAATGGCTTAGAATTTAATAATAAAATAATCCAAAATTACTTGACATTAAGAAAAATTCAGATACACTATATTTCAATAGATAATCCTAAAAGTAATGGAATCGCGGAACGCTTCCATTCCTCCTTAATTGAACATATGAGAGTCATGAATCAAAACCCAATAATTAAAACATTAAAATTAAAAGATCGACTGAACTACGCATTAATGGCGTATAATAATAGCATACACTCAACAACAAAAAGAACACCCCTCGAAATAATACACGGTGAAAATTATAAATTAAACTTAAAACCGGAAGAAATAATTGCTGACGACTATCTGCAAAAACATGTGGAAACCCTTAAACAAATAAATGAGGAAGTTAAAAATAATATAGAACGAAATAAATCCAAATACTCCAAACCCCAAGAAAATCAAGTTGATATCCCTCCACAAGTTCATGTTAAAATCCATAAAAGAAATTCTGGAAAAATCGAAAAACCTAAATTTAAAATATTAAATGTACAAAAAGTAATACCAGAGCGCGGACAAATATTAGATGACCAAAATAAAAAACATAAATTCTCACAACTGAAAAAGCCTCGTATTGTTACAGGTTAATACCATTCGTTAATCCTCAAATCATACCTGATGACAAAAATCCCGGAATTAATATCCTTGAACTTGGAACAGTTCATATACAGGTAAATACTCAAATCACCACCCTCAAAATTTCATTGAAATCTTTATTCGAACAACATGAAATATTAGAAAATAATGTAGCAACATTATATGAAAAATTGGGATCTTATAAATTTAATGATAAAATAACGAATAATAAAAATATTCTAAATTCACTTAGAAATCATATAAATGAAAAAATTAAATTATTAAATATAAAACGTACCAAACGCGGATTAATAGACGGATTGGGATCTATAATAAAAAGCATAACAGGAAACCTTGATGCAACCGATAAAGAAAGATATGATAAAATTATTGACAAAATTAATAATAATGAAAGAATAATATCTGATAAAATAAATACAATAATTAAATTTAAGAATAATATTACATCCCAATTTAACGATGAAATTAATGTTATTAATGAAAATAATAATTTATTAAATAAAAAGTTAATTAATATAGAAAAAGAAATTGGTAAAATTATAGACGGTATAGATATCATTAGAATACAAAACTTAATAAATGAATTTATTCAAGTCGGACAAGACCTATACCTCTCAATCATTCAAATAGAAGAAACACTTACTTTTTGCAAGTTAAATACTTTACATTTTGGCATTATTAATCATGAACAACTTTTAGAAGAACTGAATAAAATCGAAGACCGATATCTAAGATCAATTATCATAAATAATATCCAGAATAACGCAATATTGAAAACGTACTGTTCCTATGAAAATCCCAACCTAATAATTCTTATCGAAACTCCCTCTAATACACGTAAAGAGGAATTAATTCAAATAACTGCCATCCCTACCAAAATCCATGATACTTATGAAACCATAAATTTAATGAATGGTTTATACTCTAGAAATAATTGTAAAATAAGATTACTTAATAAGTGTACTGAACTCAGTAATAAGGAATATTACTGTGTCTATCAAAGTAACGAATATGATAAATGTTTGGATAATATTGTGTGTTATAAAGACTTTGAATATTGTGATTATAGTGAAATTTCAGAGATAAACTCCATTATAAAGATAAAAAATTCAAATTTAAATTATTTATTCTTTCCACACAAAAAGGAAGTTAAATATGTCTGTAATAATAATATAAAAATTCAAGAACTGGAAGGAATATACTATACTGAAAATTGTATTGTAAATAATCAATTGGAATTAATTAATAATTTTGGAAAATTAATTGAAATGAGTAACAACGTAACAAACACACAAATTTTATATTTAGAAAGTAAAATTAAAAATATAACCACTTTTAAAATTAATGAAGACCGTAATATTCATTTAGACCCGATATATGGAGATATATCAAATAATTTTGAACATTATGTAACCATTTATGTAATATTATTTATTGTAATAATTTTAATTGTATTATGTAATATAAAGAAACTTAAATGCAAGGATTATCTTAGGAAAAAAGATAAAATTGAATTGAATGGTAAATCTAATGATATTGATTTAAATATTTTACAATCTTGTAGTCAAAATCGAACTCATGAAGAGTTAGCTTTTTCTCTTAAGGGTGGAGGAGTAATATAGGGACACCTCCCTCTATTTCATAAATAAAGTAGTTATTGCATCATCTTTAAAGTCCTTAGTAAGCAACTCATATTTCAGAAATATGTGAAACTAAGATAATCGTTGTATGAGAGAAGAGCATCCTGCAGATGCTCAGAATTGTCAGTCTGTTTGTAACCATCGTTCTGTTCACATCTATTTTGCTTAAATAAAGTTTTTAAAAATAACTTTGAGCGTTCAACAATTATAAGTTACATGAATATGACAGTTTGTATACTTAAAAACGGTGTTTTGTATGCTTTTGCATGTTTAAAACTGCAATTATATCTTGATTTCACCAACATTAGCCATTATACACGACAGAAACATGAATATGACAGTTTAAATACTTGAAAACAGCATTTTTTATGTTTTTGCAAGCTGAAAACAGCTATTTTATCTTGATTTTGCAAACATAATCCATTACACACGACATATACATGAATATGACAGTTTGTATACTTAAAAACGGAGTTTTGTATGCTTTTGCATGCTTAAAACAGCAATTTTATCTTGATTTCACCAACATTAGCCATTATACACGACAGAACATGAAAATGACAGTTTAAATACTTAAAAACAGCATTTTGTATGTTTTTGCAAGCTGAAAACAGCTTTTTTATCTTGATTTTGCAAACATAAGCCACTACACACGACATATACATGAATATGACAGTTTGTATACTTAAAAACGGTGTTTTGTATGCTTTTGCATGCTTAAAACAGCAATTTTATATTGATTTCACCAACATTAGCCATTATACATGACAGAAACATGAATATGACAGTTTAAATACTTGAAAACAGCATTTTGTATGTTTTTGCAAGCTGAAAACAGCTATTTTATCTTGATTTTGCAAACATAAGCCATAACACACAACATATACATGAATATGACAGTTTGTATACTTTAAAACGGTGTTTTGTATGCTTTTGCATGCTTGAAACTGCAATTTTATCTTGATTTCACCAACATTAGCCATTATACGCGACAGAAACATGAATATGACAGTTTAAATACTTGAAAACAGCATTTTGTATGTTTTTGCAAGCTGAAAACAGCTATTTTATCTTGACTATGCAAACTTAAGCCATTACACACGACATATACATGAATATGACAGTTTGTATACTTAAAAACGGTGTTTTGTGCTTTTGCATGATTAAAACTGCAATTTTATTTTGATTTCACCAACATTAGCCATTATACACGACAGAAACATGAATATGACAGTTTAAATACTTGAAAACAGCATTTTGTATGTTTTTGCAAGCTGAAAACAGCTATTTTATCTTGATTTTGCAAACACAAGCCATTATACATGACATATACATGAATATGACAGTTTACATAAAAACGGTGTTCTGTATGCTTTTGCATGTTTAAAACTGCAATTTTATCTTGATTTCACCAACATTAGCCATTATACAAGACAGAAACATGAATGTGACACATTAAATACTCTAAAACAGCATTTTGTATGTTTTTGCAAGCTGAAAACAGCTATTTTATCTTGATTTCACCAACATTAGCCATTATACACGACAGAAACATGAATATGACAGTTTAAATACTTAAAAACAGCATTTTGTATGTTTTTGCAAGCTGAAAACAGCTATTTTATCTTGAATTTGCAAACATAAGTCATTACACACGACATAAACATGAATATGACAGTTTGTATACTTAAAAACGGTGTTTTGTATGCTTTTGCATGCTTAAAACAGCAATTTTATCTTGATTTCACCAACATTAGCCATTATACACGACAGAACATGAAAATGACAGTTTAAATACTTGAAAACAGTATTTTGTATGTTTTTGCAAGCTGAAAACAGCTTTTTTATCTTGATTTTGCAAACATAAGCCATTACACACGACATATACATGAATATGACAGTTTGTATACTTAAAAACGGTGTTTTGTATGCTTTTGCATGCTTAAAACAGCAATTTTATATTGATTTCACCAACATTAGCCATTATACATGACAGAAACATGAATATGACAGTTTAAATAGTTGAAAACAGCATTTTGTATGTTTTTGCAAGCTGAAAACAGCTATTTTATCTTGATTTTGCAAACATAAGCCATAACACACGACATATACATGAATATGACAGTTTGTATACTTTAAAACGGTGTTTTGTATGCTTTTGCATGCTTGAAACTGCAATTTTATCTTGATTTCACCAACATTAGCCATTATACACGACAGAAACATGAATATGACAGTTTAAATACTTGAAAACAGCATTTTGTATGTTTTTGCAAGCTGAAAACAGCTATTTTATCTTGATTTTGCAAACACAAGCCATTATACACGACATATACATGAATATGACAGTTTGTATACATAAAAACGGTGTTCTGTATGCTTTTGCATGTTTAAAACTGCAATTTTATCTTGATTTCACCAACATTAGCCATTATACACGACAGAAACATGAATGTGACACATTAAATACTCTAAAACAGCATTTTGTATGTTTTTGCAAGCTGAAAACAGCTATTTTATCTTGATTTTGCAAACATAGTAAATTACACACGACATATACATGAATATGACAGTTATTATACTTAAAAACGGTGTTTCGTATGCTTTTGCATGCTTAAAACTGCATTTTTATCTTGATTTCACCAACATTAGCCATTATACACGACGGAAACATGAATATGACAGTTTAAATACTTGAAAACAGCATTTTGCATGTTTTTTCAAGCTGAAAACAGCTATTTCATCTTGATTTTGCAAACATAAGCCACTACACACGACATATACATGAATATGACAGTTAGTATACTTAAAAACGGTGTTTTGTATGATTTTGCATGCTTAAAACTGCAATTTTATCTTGATTTCTCCAACATTAGCCATTATACACGACAGAAACATGAATATGACTGTTTAAATACTTGAAAACAGCATTTTGTATGTTTTTGCAAGCTGAAAACAGCTATTTTAGCTTGATTTTGCAAACATAAGTCATTACACACGACATATACATGAATATGACAGTTTGTATACTTAAAAACGGTGTTTTGTATGCTTTTGCATGTTTAAAACTGCAATTATATCTTGATTTCACCAACATTAGCCATTATACACGACAGAAACATGAATATGACAGTTTAAATACTTGAAAACAGCATTTTGTATGTTTTTGCAAGCTGAAAACAGCTATTTTATCTTAATTTTGCAAACATAAGCCATTACACACGACATATACATGAATATGACAGTTTGTATACTTAAAAACGGTGTTTTGTATGCTTTTGCATGATTAAAACTGCAATTTTATTTTGATTTAAGCAACATTAGCCATTATACACGACAGAAACATGAATATGACAGTTTAAATACTTGAAAACAGCATTTTGTATGTTTTTTCAAGCTGAAAACAGCTATTTTATCTTGATTTTGCAAACATAAGCCATTACACACGACATATACATGAATATGACAGTTTGTATACATAAAAACGGTGTTCTGTATGCTTTTGCATGTTTAAAACTGCAATTTTATCTTGATTTCACCAACATTAGCCATTATACACGACAGAAACATGAATATGACAGTTTAAATACTTGAAAACAGCATTTTGTATGTTTTTGCAAGCTGAAAACAGCTATTTTATCTTGATTATGCAAACACAAGCCATTATACACAACATATACATGAATATGACAGTTTGTATACATAAAAACGGTGTTCTGTATGCTTTAGCATGTTTAAAACTGCAATTTTATCTTGATTTCACCAACATTAGCCATTATACACGACAGAAACATGAATGTGACAGTTTAAATACTTGAAAACAGCATTTTGTATGTTTTTGCAAGCTGAAAACAGCTATTTTATCTTGATTTTGCAAACATAAGCCATTACACACGACATATACATGAATATGACAGTTTGTATACTTAAAAACGGTGTTTTGTATGCTTTTGCATGCTTAAAACAGCAATTTTATCTTGATTTCACCAACATTAGCCATTATACACGACAGAACATGAAAATGACAGTTTAAATACTTGAAAACAGTATTTTGTATGTTTTTTCAAGCTGAAAACAGCTTTTTTATCTTGATTTTGCAAACATAAGCCATTACACACGACATATACATGAATATGACAGTTTGTATACTTAAAAACGGTGTTTTGTATGCTTTTGCATGCTTAAAACAGCAATTTTATATAGATTTCACCAACATTAGCCATTATACATGACAGAAACATGAATATGACAGTTTAAATAGTTGAAAACAGCATTTTGTATGTTTTTGCAAGCTGAAAACAGCTATTTTATCTTGATTTTGCAAACATAAGCCATAACACACGACATATACATGAATATGACAGTTTGTATACTTTAAAACGGTGTTTTGTATGGTTTTGCATGCTTGAAACTGCAATTTTATCTTGATTTCTCCAACATTAGCCATTATACTTGACAGAAACATGAATATGACAGTTTAAATACTTGAAAACAGCATTTTGTATGTTTTTGCAAGCTGAAAACAGCTATTTTATCTTGATTTTGCAAACACAAGCCATTATACACGACATATACATGAATATGACAGTTATTATACTTAAAAACGGTGTTTCGTATGCTTTTGCATGCTTAAAACTGCATTTTTATCTTGATTTCACCAACATTAGCCATTATACACGACAGAAACATGAATATGACAGTTTAAATACTTGAAAACAGCATTTTGTATGTTTTTGCAAGCTGAAAACAGCTATTTTATCTTGATTTTGCAAACATAAGCCAATACACATGACATATACATGAATATGACAGTTTGTATACTTAAAAACGGTGTTTTGTATGCTTTTGCATGCTTAGAACAGCAATTTTATCTTGATTTCACCAACATTGGCCATTATACACGACAGAAACATGAACATGACAGATTAAATACTTGAAAACAGCATTTTGTATGTTTTTGCAAGCTGAAAAAAGCTATTTTATCTTGATTTTGCAAACATAAGCCATTACACACGACATATACATGAAAATGACAGTTTGTATACTTAAAAACGGTGTTTTTTATGATTTTGCATGCTTACAACAGCAATTTTATCTTGATTTCACCAACATTAGCCAATATACACGACGGAAACATGAATATGACAGTTTAAATACTTGAAAACAGCATTTTGCATGTTTTTTCAAGCTGAAAACAGCTATTTCATCTTGATTTTGCAAACATAAGCCACTACACACGACATATACATGAATATGACAGTTTGTATACTTAAAAACGGTGTTTTGTATGATTTTGCATGCTTAAAACTGCAATTTTATCTTGATTTCTCCAACATTAGCCATTATACACGACAGAAACATGAATATGACAGTTTAAATACTTGAAAACAGCATTTTGTATGTTTTTGCAAGCTGAAAACAGCTATTTTATCTTGATTTTGCAAACATAGTAAATTACACACGACATATACATGAATATGACAGTTATTATACTTAAAAACGGTTTTTCGTATGCTTTTGCATGCTTAAAACTGCAATTTTATCTTGATTTCACCAACATTAGCCATTATACACGACAGAAACATGAATATGACAGTTTAAATACTTGAAAACAGCATTTTGTATGTTTTTGCAAGCTGAAAACAGCTATTTTATCTTGATTTTGCAAACATAAGTCATTACACACGACATATACATGAATATGACAGTTTGTATACTTAAAAACGATGTTTTGTATGCTTTTGCATGCTTAGAACAGCAATTTTATCTTGATTTCACCAACATTGGCCATTATACACGACAGAAACATGAACATGACAGATTAAATACTTGAAAACAGCATTTTGTATGTTTTTGCAAGCTGAAAACAGCTATTTTATCTTGATTTTGCAAACATAAGCCATTACACACGACATATACATGAATATGACAGTTTGTATACTTAAAAACGGTGTTTTTTATGATTTTGCATGCTTACAACAGCAATTTTATCTTGATTTCACCAACATTAGCCAATATACACGACGGAAACATGAATATGACAGTTTAAATACTTGAAAACAGCATTTTGCATGTTTTTGCAAGCTGAAAACAGCTATTTTATCTTGATTTTGCAAACATAAGCCATTACACACGACATATACATGAATATGACAGTTTGTATACTTAAAAACGGTGTTTTGTATGATTTTGCATGTTTAAAACTGCAATTTTTACTTGATTTCACCAACATTAGCCATTATACACGACAGAAACATGAATATGACTGTTTAAATACTTGAAAACAGCATTTTGTATGTTTTTGCAAGCTGAAAACAGCTATTTTATCTTGATTTTGCAAACATAAGTCATTACACACGACATATACATGAATATGACAGTTTGTATACTTAAAAACGGTGTTTTGTATGCTTTTGCATGTTTAAAACTGCAATTATATCTTGATTTCACCGACATTAGCCATTATACACGACAGAAACATGAATATGACAGTTTAAATACTTGAAAACAGCATTTTGTATGTTTTTGCAAGCTGAAAACAGCTATTTTGTCTTGATTTTGCAAACATAAGCCATTACACACGACATATACATGAATATGACAGTTTGTATACTTAAAAACGGTGTTTTGTATGCTTTTGCATGCTTGAAACTGCAATTTTATCTTGATTTCACCAACATTAGCCATTATACACGACAGAAACTTGAATATGACAGTTTAAATACTTGAAAACAGCATTTTGTATGTTTTGGCAAGCTGAAAACAGCTATTTTATCTTGATTTTGCAAACATAAGCCATTACACACGACATATACATGAATATGACAGTTTGTATACTTAAAAACGGTGTTTTTTATGCTTTTGCATGATTAAAACTGCAATTTTATTTTGATTTCACCAACATTAGCCATTATACACGACAGAAACATGAATATGACAGTTTAAGTACTTAAAAAACCGCATGTTGTATGTTTTGCAAGCTGAAAACAGCTATTTTATCTTGATTTAGCAAACAATAGCCATTACACACGACATATACATGAATATGACAGTTTGTATACTTAAAAACGGTGTTTTGTATGCTTTTGCATGCTTAAAACTGCAATTTTATCTTTATTTCCCCAACATTAGCCATTATACACGACAGAACATGAATATGACAGTTTAAATACTTGAAAACAGCATTTTGTATGTTTTTGTAAGCTGAAAACAGCTATTTTATCTTGATTTTGCAAACATAAGCCATTAAACACGACATATACATGAATATGACAGTTTGTATACTTAAAAACGGTGTTTTGTATGCTTTTGCATGCTTGAAACTGCAATTTTATCTTTATTTCACCAACATTAGCCATTATACACGACAGAACATGAATATGACAGTTTAAATACTTGAAAACAGAATTTTGTATGTTTTTGCAAGCTGAAAACAGCTATTTTATCTTGATTTTGCAAACATATGCCATTACGAGTACACACGACATATACATAAATATAACAGTTTAAATACATGAAAACAGCATTTTGTATGTTTTTGCAAGCTGAAAACAGCTATTTTATCTTGATTTTGCAAACATAAGCCATTACGAGTACACACGGTACATATACATAAATATAACAGTTTAAATACATGAAAACAGCATTTTGTATGTTTTTGCAAGCTGAAAACAGCTATTTTATCTTGATTTTGCAAACATAAGCCATTACAAACAACATATACATGAATATGACAGTTTGTGTTGTATGCTTTTGCATGCTTAAAACAGCAATTTTATCTTGATATCACCAACATTAGCCATTATACACGACAGAAACATGAATATGACAGTTTAAATATTTGAAAACAGCATTTTGTATGTTTTTGCAAGCTGAGAACAGCTATTTTATCTTGATTTTGCAAACATAAGCCATTACACACGAAATATACATGAATATGACAGTTTGTATACTTAACAACGGTGTTTTGTATGCTTTTGCAGGCTTAAAACAGCAATTTTATATTGATTTCACCAACATTAGCCATTATACATGACAGAAACATGAATATGACAGTTTAAATACTTGAAAACAGCATTTCGTATGTTTTTGCAAGCTGAAAACAGCTATTTTATCTTGATTTTGCAAACATAAGCCATTACACACGACATATACATGAATATGACAGTTTGTATACTTAAAAACGGTGTTTTGTATGCTTCTGCATGCTTAAAACTGCAATTTTATCTTGATTTCACCAACATTTGCCATTATACAAGACAGAAACATGAATATGACTGTTTAAATACTTGAAAACAGCATTTTGTATGTTTTTGCAAGCT